>CM077439.1:31485347-31497449 GCA_039654765.1 Mylopharyngodon piceus
TAAAGTGTAATTTATTCCTGTGATCAAAGCTGAATTTTCAGCATCATTACTCCAGTCTTCAGAGTCACATGATCCTTCAGAAATCATTCTAATATGCTGATTTGATGCTCAAGAAACATTTATGATTATTATCAATGTTGAAAACAGTTGTGCTGCTTCAGATTCCTGTGGAAACTGTGATACATTTTATTTTCTTTGATGAATAGAAAGTTCAAAAGAACAGCATTTATTTGAAATAGAATCTTTTGTAACATTATAAATGTTTTTACTGTCACTTTTGATCACTTTAATGCGTCCTTGATGAATAAGTTTTCACTATTTTAAATTTCATGATGATAATGCTCTGGCAAGTTCTGAAAGGCTTCATATATTGAAGTTACTATAAATTGTTGTAGTTCTTCTACACCATTATTACTCCTGCTCTCATAAGAACTCGTTCAGATTTCCACTTATAATCTGTGATGTCATTCTTTCAGTTTACAGACTCGTTGATTCGACTTCAGCATCAGGAAGAGTTGTGAAGAGCAGCACAATCCAGGATTGAGTCAGTCTTTAAACTCATATGATCCCGTATGTAAGTCGTGTTGGTTTTGTTGGTTTGAGCTCCTCAGCGTGTGTCCAGCAGACTGAAGAGATTCTGCTGTAAAACCCAAATAAACCGCTGCAGTTTACTCCAGCACACTCTCTCTCTGATGAGCCGTCATGAAACACTGCCGCTCTTATCCACCACAGTTAATGTGTGCGTTTCCTGTGAGCGACGTTGACATCATGAAAAGCGCGGCCGGTATTTTTAGCCTGATAAAGTGCCACAAATATTTTCATAAGGATCAGCGCAGCAGTGAGTTGAGCTCCGCTCAGTCATTCAAACACAAATAAAACCAAACCCTCCACTTCCCTCCGTCGAAACCCCTGCTGCCGACTTTACCGGAACACAGAACCGCTGGAAGCAGCAGATGATCATTGTCTTTCAAAGGAAACACTGAGACCTGCGGCTCAAATACTTCACAGCGCTGAAGAGCCAAGCTACGGAAGCCCGTTTCTGACACATAAGAAAAAATCATGCTTTGGTAAATCATAATTTTGACATACTAAGTCATAATTATGAAATGAAAAATGAAACTTGACCTAAATGTCATTTATGACATAAAAAGTCAAAATTATCACATACTAGGTCATAATTATGACATTAAGAAATCAAAAAACTTATGCAATAGTAAGTTGAAATTCTGACTTTAAAAGTCATGATTATGACAAAATGTTGAAATTATGACATACTAAATCATAATTATGAAATGAAAAAAAAATGGCTTAAATGTCATTTATGGCATAAAAAGTCAAAATTTTCAAATTACATACTAAGTCAGAATTGACTTAAGTCAGTTATGACAAAATGTCAAAATGTTGACATAAGAAGTCTAAATTATAACTGAAAAAGTCAATTATGACATTAAAAAGTTGAAATTATGGCAAAATGTCAAAATTATGAGTCATAAATATGAAATGAAAAATTTAAATTGACTTAAATGTCATATTTATGAAATAAAAAGTCAGAATTATCGCATACTAAGTCAAAATTATGACTTAAAAAAGTCAATTAACATTAAAAAGTCATAATTATTACAAAAACGTTGGATTTATGACAAAAGTCATTATGAGATTAAAAAGTCTAAATTATGACAATTTCAAATTTTGACTTTTTACCTCATCATTTTGACTTTTTATGTCATAATTGTTTTTCTTGTGTGGCAGAAATGGGCTTCCATAGAAAACAGAATCCAGAGACTCAACAGAGACGCACTGACCCCTGCTGGACACACTGACTTTCTGCTCACAGAATGAAATCATTCACACTATATAATCAATATTTCAGCTATATTTATTGATTCATTTGTTATTGATTTATTGTTTTATTTGATTTATTGATTTGGTAAGTAGCCACATTAATGTCCGTGTGTTGCTGTGGAGTTTCTGCTCTTCAGCTCCGTTTGTGCGATTGACCCTCAGGATTAATGGCCGCTCGGGTTGTTGGGTGTTTTGCTTTGGGACGCGTCGTTACGATGCTGTGAATCTGTCAGCGGCTCCAGACATGTGCTGTTAGCATGATTCTCTCTCTCTATCTCACGCGCACACACACACACTCACACACACACACTCCTCCTGCTGAAGAGGAGCGGTCACTGACCGTTTAAAGCAGTGCGTGACGAGTCTGGACCGTGTCTGTGCCGTTCATGTCAGTGTTGTGCATCACTCAGAATCACTTCATTCATTTGAATCAAGATGGCAAACGGCACTCAAAATTGCAAGTTGAATTATATTACTGTAAAAGTAGAAATCATAAAAATGTCTTGATAGTTTTTATTTAATACTGCCCTAAATAAACTCTCATAACAAATGTTTACAGTCCACAAGACAAAATAATACCTTAATTTGCACAAATGAACTAAAAGTTCAAAAGTTATTCTGTAAAGCATTACAATAATCCAGCCGTGAGGTCATGAACGCATAAACTAACTTTTCTGAGAAAAAAATTAGAGATATTTTTAGGATGGAAAATGCAGTTTTATAAATATTAGAAATGTGGCTTTCAGAAGACGACGACGAAGACTTGCCAGAGCAGTCATCAAGAGTTAGACAGTCTTCTAGGTTATTATGTGCAGAGGTTTTTGGGCCAGTAATTAAAACCTCAGTTTTTTAAGAATTTAGTAGTAGGAAGTTATTAGTCATCCATTTTTTTATATCAACTATGTATTCCTTTGCATAGTTGATATAAAAACTATGAACTATGTATTAGTTTTGTGAACTGTTTCGTCAGGCCGTGAAGAAATATAATGCATGTACAGGGTGAACAGCAACGGTCCCAGTACTGAGCCTTGGGGTACTCCATAACAAACCAGGGTCCCACGTTATAATAGGTGTCTTTAATTACTATGTAATAACAGTTCAATTAATCAATTAATACAATGCACTTATTGTGTACATACATGTTTTTACATTGTACTTATTTTTTGATGTAAGTAAATAGTAGTTTAAGGACACCTGATATAAAGTGTGACCGAAACGTGTGATTGATATATCTCTTCATTTACTGCTACAAATTAATGATGGTCAGATAAGTATGATCTGAACCATGCCAGAGCAGTTCCACTAATGCCAGCGTAATTTTCAAGTATATTCAAAAGATTGTTGTGGTCGATAGTGTCGAATGCAGTGCTAATATAGATATTCCCTTTCAATTCACACTCATGAATTATTCGATCTGAATTTTGCACTGCACTGGTTCATGCTTTGGTTCACACACCTCAGAACCTGTTTATTTAGACGCATCTGTGTGTGTGTGTGTGTGTGTGTGTGTGTGTGTGTGTGTGTGTGTGTGTGTGTGTGTGTTTTGGACACTGAGGTCTCTTTTCCACAGACAGCAGATCCATCCAACTGTAAACTGCCCTCTTCCGCTCTGTGTGTGTGTGTGTGTGTGTGTGTGTTTCACTCTGTAACTTCCTGCAGCTCACACTGTAATTACAGCTGTCAATCATCCGTGTATCCGCAGATCAGAGCTCATTAGTGCTAAAAGTCGTCATGCGGGAAAAACAGCATGAGAGATTTTCCCGTTAAGCGTCTGAAGTGTGTTTGGAGTGTGTGTGTGTGTTGTTTCAGCTGTGTGTGACGTGTGCTGACAGCTATCCGGCCGTCTCGTCGTCAGGCCTAACGATGTCTGGATTAATGTCACTCCTCGTTAGCTGTTAAATCGTTACGGAAACAGATGATTTGTTTCCATTGAAATGCTGATTGTAGCTACAGTGTTTTTGTGTGTGTGTGTGTGGGGGGGGGGTGATGATGTCATCATGATATCATCAGGGCGGGGTTTATGCTAATGTGGTTTTAGTTCTGTGATGGTTTCCTGTCTGTCAAACTCACAGAGGACTGACACCTGTCCATCTAATGACTGACACCTGTCCATCTAATGATTGACACCTGTCCATCTAATGTCAGCAGTGATCGAGATACAGTAGATGTAGAGACTCACAGATTCCCCAGAAACAGACGTTTATTTGTGAAGCAGAACGACTGACTCTCTTCTGCCGAATCACTGGAGCTGATCTGACCGTCAGAGCCATAATACTCCACCCATGAAGAGAGTCCTGCCACCCACTGAATACCACACACACACTCACACACACACTCACACACACACACACACACACACACACACACACACACACACACACACACACACACACACACACACACACTCACACACACACACTCACTCAGACACACACACACACACACTCACACACACACACACACACACACACACTTGCACACTCACACACACACACACACACTTAAACTCGCACACACACACACACAATGAAATTAATTAAAATAAATAATTGTAACATAAATACATTCAAAACAAATAATTTCTACAATTAACTAAAAAGTAAACTATTTTATATGAAATAAAAATTAAATTAATAAAAAATGTTACAATAAATAGAGGAAATTGAAGAAATACATAATTTTAAAATTACTTACTAAAAAGAGAAAAAAATATACTTGACATTAATACAAATAAATAATTTTCAAATAAATATAAAATTCAAAATAAATACAAAACAAATACAATAAAAATAAAACACAACAATTTGAAATCAAAAATAACTAATTTTAAACTGAAACAAAATTATTATATAAAATATATATTATTTTATAATAAATACAAAGTAAAATATATTTTGAAACAAAAACAGTCCAAATAAATCACTAAAAAGTGATCATTTTAAAATAAATACCTTCAAAATAAACAAATAAATTTAAAACAATTAAAATAAAAAAAATCATCATTTTAAAATAAAAATCATTATAAAACTAAAAAGTGAAATATGAGCAGTGATGGTTGAGTCCTCCTGCTCCTTCGTTTCGAGCTCTTCAGGACATGCAGACGAGCGTGTGAAGCGTGTGAAGATCACGGTCTGTCGTGTCGAGTCTGTGTTGTGACACGTGAAGCTCATTTCTGCCACATCACAAAATATGCTTTGGGAAATCTTCATAATAAAAACTTAATTATTTTTTATATGACATAAAAAGTCATAATTATGACGTAGAAAGCCATAAATTGACTTTTAATCTCATAATTTCATTTTTAATCTCATAATTATGACTTAGTATGTCATAATTTGGACCTTATCTCTTTCTGTCATAGTTCAGATTTTCGAAAGCATGATGTGCTTCTCTGTGTTGGTGTTTTGCGAGGTCAGACAGCAGCTCTTCACTCACTGAATGATGAGTTCCATATGTGTATTCATCACATGGCCCACACACACTCACACACACACACACTCACACACTCACACACACACACACACACACACACCCACTCACCCACACACTCACACAGTAATAAAGTCATACGGCTCTCAGCACAATGGAGGGTCGTCATAAAGATCAATGTAGCGTATCAGTGCAGCTCTCTCACTAACACTCCCAGAGCCTCGTTAACACACCACCAAAACAAACACTCTGTCACTCACACACACACACACACACACACACACACACACACACACACGGATCAGTTCCTCGGACACACATTACCTCACTCTCTTCCAGCAGCAGATATTACTGTAGTGAGCAGGACTGATCTGAGCTCAGGTCGTGTGTGGTCGCTTTACACAGAGAAACCAGTTACTGCCTTCATCTACTTCATTTGTGCTGTCATATATGTCTTCATTTATGCATATTTTACATCACACACACACACACACACACACACACACACACACAACCGGTCAGAAGTTTAGAATAATTAAGATCTTTTAATGTAAGTCTCTTCTGCTCATCAAGGCTGCATTTATTTGATCAAGAATACAGTAAAATTGTGAAATATTATTATAATGTAAATCAGCTGTTTTCTATGTGAATATATAGTAAAGTGTAATTTATTCCAGTGATCAAAGCTGAATTTTCAGCATCATTACTCCAGTCTTCAGTGTCACATGATCCTTCAGAAATCATTCTGATATGATGATTTGCTGCTCAAGAAACATTTATGATTATTATCAGTGTTGAAAACAGGCATATTTTTGTGGAAACTGTGATGCATTTTATTTTTTAGGATTCTTTGATGAATAGAAAGTTCAAAAGAACAGCATTTATTTGAAATAAAATCTTTTGTAACATTATAAATGTCACTTTTGATCACTTTAATGCGTCCTTGATGTTTAAACATGTTTAACTGTTTGATCAGAGAGATTCTCTTCAGAGTGTTTATCATAAGGGCAGTTATCGCAGCTGGAGAGTTTGACCTCTGCTGGTCACTGTCGGAACTACATCATCACTGATGGAATAACATTCCTGATGTTTTAGTTGATGTTTGTTTTGTTTTCTGGAGGTGTATAAAGTTCAGTTTAAGTCTGTTCAGTGATTCAGTCACTCTAAATGTTTCGATTTAATGTTAATTTAGTTTAAT
Organism: Mylopharyngodon piceus; assembly: GCA_039654765.1. Lineage (NCBI taxonomy): Eukaryota > Metazoa > Chordata > Actinopteri > Cypriniformes > Xenocyprididae > Mylopharyngodon > Mylopharyngodon piceus. The sequence continues at coordinate 31,491,817 of CM077439.1, forward strand.
AATTCAATGTTAATTTAATTTTCATGTTAATGTTTATTATATATTAATACATAATGTTAATATATTCTAATTGTTGGATGCTGTGGTTTAGTTTCAGACTGAAGTGATTCAGTAAAGGTGAATGAATCTCATGTGATCTTGATTCGTCAGTCCTGAATGTGACCAGCAGAGGGAGACACGGTCTCACACTGACTCAGCAAGACAAGAATGACAGATTCTGAAGGATCATAAACAGAAGTGTGTGTGTGTGTGTGAGTGTGAGTGTGTGTGTACAAGTTTATAGTACATTGTGTACACAAAACCTGAGATCACCTACACTATGGGGACCATCCAGCGGTCCAATGGATTAATAAACATACTAAATGATGATTGTTCGAAAATATATAAAGGCAGAAAGGTTTAGGGGTAGTGTAGGGGGAGAGAATGTTCAGTTTGTACAGTATAAAAACCATTACGTCTATGGAGAGTCCCCGTAAAACATAAAAACCCAACATGCGTGTGTGTGTGTGTGTGTTGTGGTTCTCACAGGAAGTGTGCTGGTCGACCCTTCGCCCTTTAGATTAACACTTAGTCTGCCGTTCATGTGTTATGTGTGTTTCGCTCACACACACACACACACACACACTTTCGTTTTGACAGAGCAGCTCGTCTGAATGTCATACGATCATAAAAATGACATATGAATAATCAAGAGATGAAGATGCTGAGGAAGGAAAGATGTCTAGACGAGCTCATGTAAAGCTGGTCACACACTTGAAGATTTTAAGCCCAATTTTGAGTCTGATTTGCACCCAATGATCTGATTCGAGGATTTTCACAACCGACGTTTTGTAAAAATCCTCAATTGTGTGGAGTTATTACGATTATTTTACTGCTTCCGATCACGTCTGAGCCTCGTAGGGGAATTTACAGTTAAAGACCCAAAGAGCAGATATGATTAGATAAAGGTGACGACTTGAGATATGATGAGTGAAGACACGGAGACAGAGTTTAAAAAAATAAACTGAAGAAAATTTTACTGAAGAATAGTTTGCAGAAGTCAGCTTTAAGTCTCACAAGGAGTTCGCAGACGGCTCCCGTACATTCACATTTCTAATTATACTCTAACAGAGTCCTCTAACTACGTCATTACTTCAGTTAACTGATTCTGACTGGCTAATAAACTGATGGACTGATCTCCACACACGATTATCCGGACGACACCAAGACCCTGGTTTAGGCGTGGAGGGATCGAGGTCACAGATATGTGTTTCTCTCCAATACAGGATCTGTAAAAACACTAGCGCACATCCACAGATTCACAGATTCTTCAAGGCTGAAGTCGGCTGAACAGAATTCTTCCCCAAAACATACTGATAACATGTTCTTTCTCTCAGTAAGAGGTACAGACACTCTAGTGATTGAAGATGGAAAACTTAAATAAATGCTTTAACATACGCTGAAGAAGTCATTCAAATCATTTTATATTTAGAATGATAAATTTTGATTAATAACTTGATTATAAATAAATAGTAATTTTATGAGCAATGTTTTTGCTGGAAATACAGTTCTTATGATATTTTCACCGTTATTTTATTTACTGTAGTGCTTCCAGTTATAAACAAACGTTCTTCCAGTAACATTAATCATTCAAACTTATCTGGTCTCAAAACGTTAGCACAAAAACATTATTAACACATTTTTTTTCTGAAACGTATTAGTTGGACATTTATCGAACGTTTTTAAATGTTACTACAGGAGAACATTCAAAAGTAACGTTTGCAGAATGATAAAATGGAATGTTCCATTAACGCTTTTAAAACATTTAATAAACTGAATGTTTTAAGCGTTCAGAGAACATTCAGAAATAACGTTTTCATAACTTAATGGGAACATTATTAAAATGTTCTTAGAACATATTTTTGTTCGCCCAATCAACATTGAACTGAATTGATCTGAATAATGACTCTATTGTGTTTTTAGAGCTTCTTTACGGCGGAATTTGAATTTGTCTCATATTTTGATAACATTTGCTTCGTTGATTCTGTTATTTTCCTGTTTATTTCAGTGAAGCTGCTTTGAATCAATCTGTACTGTATGAAAGCACTGTGAAAATAAAGCTGACTTGATTTGGATCTGTGCATGTTCAGGTTCAGGACTCATTTTCAGTCGAGCAGCTCAGCAGGCGTCAGTAGATGTTGTTCTTGTTGTTTTGGCGTCTAACAGGCTTTAGCTGTATTTTCCCTGTGATGTAATATGACACACACACACACTCACACACACACACACAGACTGACATCAGCACACAAACTCGCTCACACACAGACCTGCACCGCGCTGAACCCTCTCTGATCTCCAGTGTTGTAGTTACAGTGTGTTTTCACTGGACACACACATGTTAGCGGTCAGAAATCACACACACACACACACATTGCACGCTATTATCACATGATCTCATGATGCACGTTTAATTCAGTGGCGTCCGATGATCATCATCTCGCAAATACAGTTGTTTTTGCATTTTAACCCTATTTTTACCTTTGCACTTTTATCAGTCTGTTCAAAAGATTCAATAAAGAGATCATAAATGAAATCACAGCTGACATCACTTTCTGTTCATTCATCACTGGAAATGGAAGGTGAAGTCGAGCGGACGGCATTATTTCTGTAATGCTTTATACAATACAGATCGATTCAAAGCAGGATCCAGTAGACTTTAAAGGGTTAGTTCACCCAAAAATGAACTTTCTGTCATTAATTCCTCACACTCATGTCGTTCCACACCCGTAAGACCTTCGTTCATCTTCAGAACACAAATTAAGATATTTTTGATGAAATCTGAGAGGCTTATGACTCGTCCATAGACAGCAATATAATCAACACTTTCAAGGTCCAGAAAGGTACTAAAGACATCGTTAAAACAGTCATGTGACTGCAGTGGTTCAACCTTAATGTTACGAAGAAACGAGAATACTTTTGTGCGCAAAAACAAAACAAAAATAAGGACTTTATTCAACAATCTCTCCTCTTCTGTGTCATTCTCATACGTTGTTTACGTCCAGCGCTTCCAGGTTCTACGTCAGAACGCCGACTCATTATTGGCCGGCTCCTGCGTCAACATCACACGCATGCATCGTGCTGATCACGTGATCAACTTTGGCCAATACTGAGCCGGCATTCGGACGTAAACACGGAAGCTTCACTGTGTCACTGCGTAAGGATAATGACAAGGATATTTGTTATTTTTGTTTTGTTTTTGCGCACAAAAAGTATTCTCGTCACTTCATAACATAAAAGGGGTGGTTGATTATGATTTGACTTTTTTAACTTTAGTTAGTGTGTAATGTTGCTTTTTGATCATAAACAACATCTGTAAAGTTACAACGCTCAAAGTTCAATGCAAAGAGAGATATTTTCTTTTACAGAAATCGCTTTTTAAGGACTACAACAAACGGCTAGTAGGGACTACAGTGAACTTCTTCCCGGGTTGGTGACATCACAAACCCTAAAATTTACATAAACCCCGCCCCCGAGAACACACAACAAAGGGGGCGGGGCCATGTTGGGCTGCTTTAGAGAAGAGGAAGAGTTGTTGTAGTAGAGTGTTGTTGATGCCGTCATTTTGCGCCGGACTGCTTCACAAACGAGGGTCAATTCAACGCTGGATTTGAACAAAAGATTAACATGACGGCACATGCTAGTGGATGAGTTGAATCAACTCCACAGCAGCTACATAAATTTATCCACTAACCATTCAGAAACGTCTAAAAGTTGTAACTTCTTCCTGAGTCTCTCCATCAGTGTCGACTCCGGTTTGAACAATGTAAGGCTGAACACCGTTACTGACAATCCTCATTTTGACTGCGTGAGATTCTCCAGCTTTGTTGTTGTTGAGCGACAACAATAAATGATCTGTGGGGTATTTTGAGCTGAAACTTCACAGACACATTCTGGGGACACCAGAGACTTATATTACATCTTGTGAAAGGAGCATAATAGGTGCACTTTAAGATTGAACCACTGCAGTCACGTTGAGTATTTTAATGATGTTTTTACTAGTTTTCTGGACCTTGAATGACGGTAATTTCGTTGCTCTCTATGAGGGATAAAACCCTCTCGAATTTCATCAAAAATATCTTAATTTGTGTTCTGAAGATGAACAAAGGTCTTATGGATGTGGAACAACATGAGGGTGAGTAATTAATGACATAAATTTCATTTTTTGGGTAAACTAACCCTTTAACAACCTTGAGATTGATTTCAGGATTATTGTTGATGTTTTCAGAAACACATAAATGTGTGAACTCTCATCCACATTACAGTCATTTCAGACATTCTTCACATCACATTTCTCTCGTGTTTGTCCTGTTTCAACACGCCACAGGTTGCTCAGTTATTATATGTCTGCAGCTCTCTGTTACATGCGTTTCACGAGATCATGCGTGTTTTTCTGCACGCAGCAGTTAAAGCCACAGATCTTCCATCAGAGATCTGCATATTATTCTTATAAGAGCTTCCTGTGTTTTTCTGCAAAAAAAAGATAGAAATTATAAAGTAAGAGACCCTTTTCTTGGAAATATCACTTCTGTGTCTCCCTTTTACTCAGATAATTTATTTGAAACAAAACTTGCAACAAAAATATTTTCTCACTAATAAAGCAAAAGAAGTATCTTTCAAACTAGTTAGTATATTTCACCCTGTCCAACGTTTCAGAAACTTTTTTTTTTTTAATTTTGTGTATTATAAACAAGTCAACTCTGTATTTTTTTTTTTTTTTTTTTTTTGCATTTATTAAAAAAATTGCTGCAGATGTTTTGCTCCAAGTTTTTCACAGTGATGCCATAGAAAGAACCTTTTAGTGATCAGTTCTTAAAAGAACCATTTTTTCTTAGTGTGAAGAACATTTTAAAAATCTGAAGAACTATAAAGAAGCTTTAGTGCAATGGAAAGATTCCATGGATGTTAAATGTTCTTCATGGGACCATCGATGCCAATAAAAGCTCTATTTTGAAGAGTGCAGAGGTTGTTATGTGTGTTTAGTTTCTGCCGCCCATCCGCTGGCACAACTGGACCTGTCAGATTTACTAATGCGTGTCCGTTTGTTTCTCAGCGGGTTCACGGCCAGTTTTTCTCGTTTTTCTGAGTTTCAGGAAGTCTGGTCAGCTTTCAGGCTCTTCCTGTGACTGTGTTCGCTACAATCGGCCCCCAGATTGTTCCATGTTTTGTTTGATTTATAGACTGAGATCTGGCTCAACATGAGATGCAATAAAACCATTTGTCACAGAGATATAGCATCCGTTTCCGCAGCTGCAAAGGGAGCTCATAATGAATCCCATGATAAGCATACTTCACATCACGATCTCTCTCTGGGTTCATCTGAGCGGACGGTAAACGAGCGTGTTAACCACATGAATGTCTCTGAGGCTGGGAAACTCACCTGAGATCTGCTCAATACTGCTGATTTGTGTTGCTGTAAATCAGCCGGACCAATCTGAGCTAAAATATCCTGAGATTTTAAGTGAATATTTCAATAATCTATAACAACACTTCCACACGGTTCTCTGATGTCAGTTAATAGACACATGAAATATTTATTTTTTTAATGTGTTTTATTTTGATTGTTTTCGATTATTTATTCAATCTGAATTTATTTC